>OU426903.1:15017500-15050683 GCA_911387775.1 Thymelicus sylvestris
GTTCTGCGCTTCATTGTTGCTCTGAAAGTACTGCCGTTCAAGAGAGCTGCTAGGCCCGGTGAAATGGCCACTCTGCCTGAGCATTTTGTGTTACAGAAGCTTATGCCGAACCTTTCTTCATTATTGTCCATAAAGAGTGCCACTCCCCGGATTCTCAATTCTGGTTCCCCTCGTTCAGCATTTTGGAGCAAGTTGCTAAATGCTACCATGGTGTTATCGAGGGGTATTCTCGGTCGCGGGTTGTGGTCCTCGTTTGGTCTCGGGATTTCTGCGTTGTTTGCCGCTGTCTCTGGTAATGTGGAGTTCCGTCTGGCAACTACCCGGAAGATGGAGTCCAGGTATCCTAGGAAGCATTTTCTTTTATCCTCTGTTGCCAGGATGTCACTCAGGATTGGCTTCTCCAGCTTAACACCAATTTTGACCTCGGTCTCCATCCGGATCGCCAGAAACCTGGGGCATTCCAAGATCACGTGCCAGACTGTTTCGCTGACGCTCGGGTCACATTCGCATCCGGGGCTGTCTTTCAACTTAAACCGGTGCAAATATTCTCCCATGCCTCCGTGTCCTGTCAAGGCTTGCACCTGAGTCTGAGTCAACCTTGTCTTCCTTATGATTGGGTAGGCTTGGCCCACGTTCGGAAAGAAGGTCTTCGTGGTTGACCCAGTGGTTGAGGTCGTGTAGCGATCCTGCCATCTGAGGATCGTTTCCTCTCTGATCTTTCTTTTGACATAGGACAACGGTATTTCTGCGTAGTCTGGTGTTTCGGACGTGTTCTTGGCGGCTGTTTTTGCCAGTTCGTCTGCCCTTTCGTTTCCGACGGTCCCGACATGAGCTCTGATCCAGAAGAGACGAACATGTTTACCTTCCCTCCTGAGTCCCCTGATGTTGTCTTTTATAACTTTGGCCAGGGGATGAGATGGTCTGGGGTTTTCGAGCAGTTCCAGCGAAGATCTTGAGTCGCTCATGATGTTTACTTCCATCATGCCGCTCGAAACCGTTTGTTCCACAGCCTTGTGCAGAGCGTACAGTTCGGCTTGGAACACTGTGCAGGAGGGATCCAGACTAAAGGTCGAAAAACTGGTTTCTTTCCCATCCTTCCACCATGTCAAGGCAGCGCCAGTCTTGCCTTCTATCTTGCTGCCGTCGGTGTAGATCTGGTGTCCGACTATGTGATTGGTGGCTAGGGTTTCGGGATCTACGCTCTCTAGCACTTTAAAGTTGATGGTGGTGAGTGCAGAGGGGTGAGGTAGGTCTTCGTGCCTCACCGCGCGTTCCAGTTTTCTTCCTGGTGGTAAGTAGTCTATTGAGATGTTCTTTTTTGCCTTGTACAGGCTTGCCGCTTCTTGGATCCTGAGGTCTAAAGGAAGTAGCCCAGAAAGGACGAGTGCAGCGGTAAGTGACACAGTTCTGTATGCCTTGCAGGTCTTTTGCGCGAAGCCCCTTTGCAGTGCCTCCAACTGATTTTTATTCATTTGAAGGTCTGTCGCCTGGGACCATACGCTGGAGGCATATGTCACTATCGGTTCTATTACCGCTACATAGATGGTGCGTACTATCTCTGTGTTAAGGCCCCAAGTCACCTTCGCTGCGCACGCTAGCTGTTTATATATGTCTGCTGCTTTTTTACATGTTGCAGCCACGTGCGATTTGAAGGTGAGCTTGTTGTCTATGATGAGACCGAGGAGTTTCATCTCTTTCACCAGATGTAGTTGGGTGCCCGACATATAGAGCTTTGGGGGGTCGTACTTCAGTTTCTTTGTGATGAGCAGCGCGTTGGTCTTTTGCGCTGCGAAACTGAGCTTGTTACGCGCCCCCCATTTGACTACATCTGTCAGCGCTTTGTTAGCCGCGCTTTCCAAGGTCTCAACTTTGGCGCTTGAGAACACTAGTACGATATCGTCCGCGAACGCTTGGCAGTATACCTCATTGCCGGATAGGTGGTCGAGGAGTGGGTCCAGGATAATGTTCCAAAAAGTTGGTCCTCCAATGGATCCCTGGACGCATCCTTTCGTCGTGTCTTTTTCGTACGACGCCCCGGCATAGTTGACTTTGACCCTACGGTCTTTGAGGTATGAGCTGACCATTGCGTATAAATTTCTGGGGCATTTCCTTTTTATTAATTGGTATTTTAGAGCGGGCCACCACGCGTTGTCGAAGGCGCCCTCTATGTCCAATGATACCATCAGTACAATCTTCTTTCTGTCCACTTCAGATCGCACGTGTACCATAAGGTCGTAGAGGGCGTCCTCGGTTCCGCGCTGCGGCTGGAAGCCATATTGCGCCTTGTTAAGAGTTGGAAGGATGTGCCACTGGATTCGGCCTACCATGAGTTTTTCTATAATTTTACCCATGACTGATAGTAGGCCGATGGGTCGGTACGACTTAGGTCTGGTGTAGTCGTCCTTTCCCGGCTTGCGGAGGATAACAACGTGGGCGGTTTTCCATTGCTTGGGGAAGTGCATTTGCTCTAAGCACTTGTTCGCTATGGCCATAAACACTTCCCTGTCGCAGTTTATTGCCGCCGTGCATATGTCTGCGGTCAACCCATCGCTCCCTGGGGCCTTTTTGGGGTTTAGCGACTTCAGCACCAGCTCAAGTTCCGCTGAAGTAAACTTTGGGTCGTCCGCTGACAGCTGCACTGGTGTTTCTGGTTGTTCCTCTGTTAGCCTTCGGAGTTGCGTGTGGTACTGGTCATCTTTCGTTATGGAGTCCTCGGGGTAGAACGTGTTTGCGAGGAGTTCTGCTGATTCGTTAGGGGTCAGCGTTTGACCGCTGGCGTCCTGCAGCAGTAGGTCTTCTTGCCTCTTCGCCGTTCTTCTTATGACCCTGTAGATCCCGTCCCACATGCTCTCCCTCTCCTGTGTGGTGCAGAATTCCTTCCAGCTCTTAGTTTGCGCATCCTGTGCCATTTGCGTGTATGCTTCCTTTGCCTTCAAGTACTCCTGAATTACCATCTCTCTGCGGTGGGGCGCAGCGTTCCTGATTCTTCGTTTCTTCCGTTTGGTGTCTTTTAGGGCCTCTTCTAGGGTCTTAGACCACCAGGGCAGCCTTGCATTCCCCTTCCAAGGCCCTATTTTGGGTATCGCTGCATCACACGCTTCCTGTATGGCCGATGTGTATGCCGTGATCATGGCCTCTAGGTCTTCGGGAGATTTTCCTTCGTTGATGGTGTTTGGGGTGATGTTGTTATTCCCTAGGAGTGTCTTGAGGTGTGATCGGAATTCGGACCATTTTGCCTTCTTCGTGTTATATGTGCGCGTGGTTGCGGCTCTTATTGGTTTTAGTGTCGCATCCAAACGCAGCTCAAACGTTATGGCGTTGTGGTCTGAGGTTGTTATATCTCCGTTCACCCTCCAGTCCTCTACTCTGCCTAGGAGCGAGTGGCTGCAGGCCGTTACGTCCACTATACTGGTGAACAGTCTGTCGCCCCTGTAGGTTTCGAAGGTTGGTGTTCTTCCGGTGTTAAGGACCTCTAGATCCATGTCGTTGAGGAAGGTGCTGTAGGCAGTCCCTCTCGGATTTTCATGGCTGCTTCCCCACCAATAGCTCCAGGCGTTTACGTCGCCCGCCACAATGACATTTGGTGTTTTGAGTCCCTGGCATGCTGTTCGTGTGCGCGCCAGGTAAGGTTCTATATCTTGGTCTCCCTCGAAGTAAACCGACACCATTCCTATCTTAAGCTGGCCCGCTGTTATGAGGGCTGCCGCCTCAGTTTCGGTGACCAGCTGGGGATCGTGGATGATTTCCAGCTGTTCTCCGAATACGAGTATTGCTGCCTTCACTGGTTTTTGCCTGTTCTGGGAACACTGGATGACTTTTGTTCCCGGGTATTGTCCGACCGTACCCTCCTTTCCCACGTACGGTTCTTGGACGAGGGCGATATGGGTGCCTCTCTTTTTTGCGGCTTGAACCAGTTCAGCTGTCGCCAGCTTAGATCTCTGCAGATTAGCTTGAATTATCCGCAGGCTTGGTCTGTCGGGGTCATTCGTGGAAGACCTATGTCCCAGGGTGCCCTTAGCAATATGTGATGCGAGACCGCGCTATTGCATCCCATTTTACACGCTCAGGACATTCATCGCTGAATGCCTGGTGTGCTCCTTCGCTCTTCCCGTTTGCCCGGTGGCAGTTTATGCAGGCCGGTGCTTTCTGCGCTTGCCTGCTCGGGCATTTCTCCCACGAGTGGGTATCCCCGCAGTAACTGCATATTTGGTCCTTTTCTTTGCATATGGCCCTTGTATGGCCATAGCCCAGGCACCTACTGCACTGTACTAACGGGGATTGATCCACTATGGGTCTCCTTTGGAGGCCAATATAGATGTTGCCGGCCTCCGTTAGCTTTTTATGGAGTATCGGGGAGAGCTCCAGGATCGGGTGGCATTCTAGCGCGTTCCGTGCTTTCTTTCTGTAGCGGACGCGGATCGTCATGTCTTTCTCACCGACATCGCTCAGTAGGTGTTGGTTCTGCGCGATTATGTGTTCCACAATCTCCTGGTCGGTGTGATAGGCCATGACATCTTTGATTTTGGCTAGTGGGTTGTTGGTTCTAGCCACTTCGACCTTGAGGTCTTTGTCCGCGGCCACTTTGCTATGGATTAGGGACATGTCCTCTTTTGTCCTGCAGCTCAATATTACCTTTTGGTTCTTAGCTTTCCTCACCCGATCCACCTTAGCACCAGTCTTTTTTAGGTCCAGTGCCACCCTGATCGTTTCAATTACATTTTCCCCGGTCTTTTTTGGGTCTGTCGATGAAACGATCAGCGTGTGGTTAGGGCTGGGCTTTGGTGGTGCGGGCTTTGCGAGCGCCTTGGCATAGGTCGGCTTTGCGGATGTTGATTCCTTTGCCAGTTTCTGTATTGCTAACTCCGTACCTATGCTGAGGGCTGGGGGTGGTGTTTTCTCCTTTTGTTCCCTCATTGTCCTCAGTTCTGAGGACATTATTTCAAGGCGCTCGGTTATCGGCTGCAGGTGCTCGTTTATGTCCTGTGGCGGGGTCGGTTTTGGGGTCTTTGTTATTTCACTTTCCATGTGGTCTAATTTTTGCTTGATTTCTTGCAGCTCCTTAGGGGGTTCGCGGAGGTCTGTGGGAGGGTTGGCTACGTGTTCCTCTATTTTGTTATTTTTATCCAAGAGGATGTCAGAGCTGGCTTTGAGTTTTTCAAGGTCTCTTCTGAGGACGTCCAGCTGTGCCGAGATGGAGGACACGCTTGTCGCTAACTTTGCGTGGCTCTCCATAAGAGGCTCGAGATCTTGTGGCCTCTTTTCCTCCATATTCCTCGTTGCAGCAGCTAGTGTTTCTTTCATCGCCAGCTCTATTCTTTGGATCGTAATAGCCAAGGTCTTGATTTGGCTATACGGCTCCTGTGTTTCATAGCCTAACCAACTCCTGATGGCTTTTGTCTCCTCCAGGTTCCCGCTGATGTCGGTGCGGGCCTGCCTCATTTCCTGCGTCAGGGCTTTGATGGTCTCTGCCATTACTTTGCCATGGGCTCTCTCCACCCTGACTAGTTCGTGGGCATGGCGGGTCCTTTCCTTTTCTAAATTAAATTTGTGCCTAGACCTGGAGTCTGACAAAGCCAAGACGGTCTCATACATCGTCTGCAGGCATTCAAGAGTGATGATTTTGCACTCTCGTTTCATGTTGCCTGCAGCCTCTAGTGCGTCTTTGGCCCTCTGGAGCTGCTCGTTGGCCAATTTGTTTGCTAGGTCCATCTCGACCCCCCTCCTTTTGTGGGTGGTTCTGATTATGCTCGGGCGTCCTTGATGTTGTGCCTCAGAGGCAATGGACGTGTCCGAGAATTCATCATCCGACACTATTGGGCGGGGGGGGAGGTCGGCCGTTTCCCACGACGCCACTCTGTCAAGAGCTGGGTTCTTAGGACAATCGGAGACTTCCTTTGGTACGTCTTCCGTTGGTGTTGTCGGTTGCGGCGGCAACTCGGTTGAGTCCTCGCTGACTGACGATCTGGCAGTCGATGCCTTCACGAGGACTTTCTCCCTAAGGGACCTTGGGGGTCTTACGGGGGCACGCTTTGTCGCCGGTGCCGACATTTGTGAGGCGGCCTCCGAGGAGGATTTCACGGTCTTTGCTGATGCTGACATGTTAATTGTAAGTTGGTGAAATTAGTTAAATCTATTAGTTAAATCTATGTACTTATTCTATTTTAATTCTATTGTGATGTTTAGGTCCTGTATTGCGGCTTAGATGTTCCTGCCGGAGTAAACCTCGGTTTCTTCCGTGATATTTGCGTGTGTGGCGGGGTAGCGAGATTCTGTCTGATGGTGATGGTAGAGAATCTTTTTCCGAGTATTTTGAGCCCAAACTCGGGTATGCTACCTCGTCTGGATCAAAAGTTAGCACCCGGGGGGGTGAGGAGTAAAGAGGGGGGGGATTTTCGGAATTCCGCTGGAGCCAAAAGATGGGAAATCTCCTCCCGAGTTGTTTGAACCCAAACTCGGGTAACCTATCTCTAACGGTTCAGGAGATATGGCTCGCGGGGGTGAGGTAAAATTTTGGGGGGGGGGGGGGGGGGGGGGGGGGGGGGGGGGGGGGGGGGGGTTTCGTGGGAGTGACTTTGGAGGGGTAAAAATTTTTGGGATGGGGGGGGGGTGGGGGTGGTGACAGGGGTGTGTTTAGGGGGTGTCGCAGGGGTGTCACAGGGGTGCGGGGTGGGGGGGTGGTGTTTAAGAGGGGTTCCTCTCTTGGGGTGCTAGGTGTATCACCGCTGATGACGTTTGCGGGGGTGGGGGGTATTGGGTGGAGGGGGGGGGGGGGTTGGGGGTGAGGGTGGTGAGCTCCTTACTTGGGTGGAGAGTCCTCGTCGAGCTGGTTCAGGGGAGCCCAAACACGCTGGGTGTAGGTCTTCCCTTCCCGGAGTTCCCTCGGGGGTCGTTGGTGGCTCTGGTGTGGCTGGTGTGCGGCGTCCGAGGTTGTTGGGGCGCAGTCTTGGGGCCGGGACCGGAGCGCGAGCAGAACACGATGTGTCTCGACCACGTGCGTGTTAGGTTATGTTCCGACCGCGTGGTTGTTAATCACCACGTGGTTTTCACAGATTTCCGCACGCCGTATCTCCGAAAATAGTTGGAGTTTTTCAAAGATTTTGGCGTCGTTGAGTAGCTCTTAGCAGTACCTAACACGACGTGGTATCGGTTTTCCCCGATGTGTCTGGGTTACCTTGGAGATGCTGTCCAAAGTTGAGGGTCTGCTGCTCCGAAGTCCTCAGGAGGAGACGCTTGCGCACACGGATCCTGGCGAGTCACACACTTATTTATCACTTGGAAGACACTTTAGCACTGTGGATGTAATTTTGCCAAATTAATTGATATTTAATCGCGGAGCTATTGTTGTTTGTATGAACGCGAGGTGCTTACTCGTTAGGTTAGGTTAGGTTAGGTTAGGTTAGGTTAGGTTAGGTTAGGTCCCCCCCCGGGGGCCGCCACCTTGTCGTGGTGGGGGGGCTTGCGTGTCCCGATGATCTCCAAGGCTATGCCGTATAGGGCTTCCCATAACGGACAGGCTTGGAAGGAGGGGCCAGACCAAGAGCGGCTCACAGTTGGGTCTCTCCGCGTAGTGCGGATGAGACCAATGGGTGGGGTCTCTCCACGTGTCCCTCTGACTTATCAGAGGGCACAGTGGATGAGACCAGGGTGGGGAGGACCCTTGAGGTTCACTCACCCAAAGGCGGGGGCGACGGGCTGTCGGTCACGGCAGCATGGCTTAGGCCACCGTCGGCCCAACTCGCTCCCTGACCCGTAGGCGTCAGGGGTGAGGGCCGCCACTTCGGTGGGGGCCGCGAGGAAGAAAACCTCTCTAAAAAATTACCCAAAGTTGGGGTCTCTCCATGCGTCCCTCTGCTTAAGCAGAGGGTAGTGCGGATGAGACCATGGGGTGGGGTCTCTCCACGTGTCCCTCTGCTTTAGCAGAGGGCACTGTGGATGAGACCATGTGGTGGGGTCTCTCCACGTATCCCTCTGCCCAGGCAGAGGATAGTGTGGATGAGACCACGTGGTGGGGTCTCTCCACGCGTCCCTCTGCTTTAGCAGAGGACGCTGTGGACGGGACCAGGGTGGGATAGACCCATGTGGTTTACCCACCCAAACGCTGGGGCGACGGGCTGTCGGTCGTTAGACTGGCAGCAGGGCTTAGGCCACCGTCGGCCAACTCGCTCCCTGACCCGTAGGCGTCAGGGGTGAGGGCCGCCACTTCGGTGGGGGCCGCGAGGAAGACAACCTCATCAAAAATTACCCTAAATCCTAAGGTCTGGCTTCGCCGATGGGATGTATGGTTGGGGGGAACCCAATCCCGAGGAGTAGGGGATCACACCCCGTGCAAAAAAAGAACAAAAATGGAAAGTTGCAAAACAAATAGACTACCCCAGGAGGGTACCGGCATCTCCGATGCCGGAGAACCCCTCACCGAGCCCACTTTGGGTGAGGTCTGCCCCACGTATCTGGGGGGGGCAACAGCCTTCCAAATCAACAACGACGACCAACGCACACGCATACCGGACACCGAATTGCACACGACGAGAGACGGGGAGACACAGGAGATCGCGGATGAGGAGTCTGACTCCTCGGATGTGACCCTGGTGTCGGTGTCGTCCGGAGACGACACGGCGGGACGCTTCTGGCGCAGTGCGCGGAAGCGGCCCCTGAAAGGGGACGAGGTGGAGGCATCGGAGATGGTCGAGCTTTCTAAAAAGAAAGCTCCCACTCCGGTGCCTGCAAGACGCGGGAGAGGGCGACCGCCCACTACCGGCGAGTACGTCGGCCTAGCCAAGGCGAAGCTGGCGTACTTGAAGGCCCAAAGGGAGGAGGAGAAGCTCCAGGCAGAGAGGGAGGTGGCCGAGATGGCCCGAGACCTCCGATCTCGGTCTCGATCTCGGTCGAGATGTCGTCTGTCCGACTCGTCGTCGCAGTCGCGCGGCGAGGACGGACCCACGACCCTGGAGCTTCGGAAAAAGGCGGAGGACAGCGTGCTCCTCATTCAGGCTGTCGCGACGAAGTCGCGCAACCTGAAGGGCACGCTGCAGAGGGACCTCAAGGAGGCCTCTGCAAGTCTGTTGGAGGTGGTGGCGGAGCTGGCAGGGCGCTCCGCTACTGACGAGACGGCTCGGCTCGAAAGGGCCAATGCTCGCCTGCAAAGCGAGGTCGCCGAACTCCGCAAGGAGATGGCGGAATTGCGGGCGAGCCTCGTTAGGCCTGCCGAGCCGAGAGGAGCCGATCTCGACGACTCCGCCTCGCTGAAGCGTTCTATCATGGTGGAAGTGGGGACCATGGTGAACGCAAGGCTCGAGGCACTCGAGATGCGGCTCCCTCCCGAGCCACGCCTCCGGCCGCCTTTGGCCGCCGACGGGGCGAGGGCTGGGGCAGCGCCTCCCGCTCCCAAGCCGCGCCTCCGGCCGCCTTTGGCCGCCGACGCGACAAGGGCTGAGGCTGCGCCTCCCGCCCCCGCTCCCGCGGCCGGGAAGAAGGAGAAGGGGAAAGCGCCTCCCAAGGCGTATGCGGAGGTAGCAGCGCCGACCCCTCGCGCCCCGAAGCCCCCGACGACGGCCGTATCCGAGTGGAGCACGGCTGCCAAGCGGGGCAAGCGGAGCAAGAGGGGAAAGAAGAAGGGCAGCGCACCGGCGGACAAGCCCCCGCCCAAGAGGAACCCGGTGGCGAAGCTCCGCCCCCCGCGCTCGGCTGCGGTGGCTATCACCATCCAGCCGGGCGCCACGGTGGAGGGGAAGGAGCTGTCCTATAAGGACGTGCTCGACGGTGCGAAGCGGAGGATCGACCTCGAAGGCTTAGGCCTGAAGGGTCTCCGCTTCCGCACCGCCGTGACGGGGGCCCGCATGCTAGAAATCCCCGGGGCTGACAGCGGGGAGAAGGCAGACCTGCTTGCCGGCAAGCTGCGGGAGGTCCTCCCCGCGGAGCTGGTCCGCGTCTCCAGGCCCGTGAAGTGCGCAGACCTGCGCATTAGCGAGCTGGACGACGCGGTGTCCCCGGAGGAGGTGGCGGCCGCGGTGGCCCGCTACGGGGAATGCCCCCCCGAGCAGGTCAAGTGCGGGGAGATCCGCCGCTTCTCCTCGGACAGCCCCGGCACGGCATGGGTGCGCTGCCCTGTTTCGGCGGCGAAGAAGGTCGCCACCGGCGGGCGGCTTCTGGTGGGGTGGGTGTCGGCCCGGGTCAGGCTCCTTGAGGCCAGACCCCTGCGGTGCTACCGGTGCCTCGATTCGGGGCACGTCCGGAGCAAATGCACCGCCGAGGTGGACCGCAGCGATGCCTGCTATCGCTGCGGTCAACCGGGCCACAAGGCGGCTGGCTGTTCCGCCGCCCCACGCTGCCCGCTGTGCGAGGCTAAGCAAAAGCCGGCCGATCACAGAGCGGGTAGCGGAGCATGTGCCGCTTCCGCCCCCGCCAAGCAAGGGAAGAAGAAGAAGAAGAAGAAGCCCGCCGGGAAAGGCCCAACAGCCCACCCCCGACCGGCCCGCCCGTCCGCCGCTGACGTGGAACGCGCTGAGAGGGTTGCAGACATGGTCGTAGATTAAGTATGGCCATGTCTCTCCTTCAGGCGAACCTCAACCACTCGGCCAGAGCTCAGGACCTCTTGTACCAGAGCCTGGCCGAGTGGTCGATCCAGGTAGCGGTGGTGGCGGAGCCTTACCTCGTCCCCGCCAGGGACAACTGGGTTGGTGACCGGGAGGACACGGTGGCGATCGTCGCGCAGACGGCCGCCGGCTCCCCGCCCTTCGACAAATCGTCGAAGGGCCATGGATGCGTCGCGGTCACCCTTATGGGCGTGACGATCGTCGGCGTGTACTTCTCGCCGAACCGGAGCCTGGCCGAATTCGAGCAATTCCTGCTCGAGGTCGGTGCTCTGGTCGGCCAGAGTCACCCAATCCCGGTGCTGGTCGCCGGGGACTTCAACGCCAAGTCGACGGCTTGGGGTTCCCCGGCCACCGATGCGCGGGGCGAGGTACTGGAGGAGTGGGCTGCCACGTCGGGCTTAGTCCTTCTAAACCGGGGGTCGGTGGACACGTGCGTGCGACACAACGGGGGTTCCATCGTGGACCTTACATTCGCGACCCCGTGTCTCGCACGCCGTGTCCGAAACTGGAGGGTGCTCGTGGAGGCGGAGACGCTCTCGGACCACCGGTATATCCGGTTCGAGGTCTCCGCCAACTCTGGAGCTCCCCAGAGCCGGCCCCCGCGTGGGGACGGACCGCGCTGGGCCCTCAAGACCATGGACGGTGACGTCATCGTTGAGGCGTCCATCGTCCAGGCTTGGCTACCGGCGCCGGAGGGCCCGGCGACCGACGTGGACGGGCGAGCGGAGCGGTTGAGCGAGTCCATGGTGCAGGTGTGCGACGCCGGTATGTCGCGCGCCAGACCGCTCCCGCCCCGCAGATGGGTGTACTGGTGGTCGGCGGACCTGCGCCGGCTTCGCGAAGCGTGCGTAGCGGCCAGACGCCAGTACACCCATTACAGAAGGCGGCGAAGGCGGGTGGCCGCCGAGGAAAGCCGCCTCTACGCCGCGTACAGGGAGAGATGTGTCTCTCTGCAGATCGCCATTCGGGAGGCAAAAGCCGAGTCGTGGGGAGAGTGGCTGGAGACTCTGAATAGGGATCCCTGGGGGCGCCCGTACAAGACGGTGCGTGGTCACCTGCGCCCCTGGGCCCCTCCGCTCACTCAGAGTCTCCAACCAGAGGTGGTCGCCAACATCGTCGCCACTCTCTTCCCAGAGAGGGCCGACTCGGCGCCGCCGCCCGTGGCGGCTGCATCGTCGGAGAGCTCGAGCGCCCCGATACCCGAGGTGTCTCAGGCGGAGCTGGAGGCTGCGGTGGAGCGGCTCCGCGCCAAAAGCACGGCACCGGGCCCCGACGGGGTGCCCGGTAGGGTGTGGGCGCTAGCCTTGGAGGCCCTCGGGCCCCGGGTTGTCGAGCTCTTCGACGCCTGTATGCGGCGTGGCCGCTTTCCTAGAAAGTGGAAGGTCGGCAGGCTGGTGCTGCTGCGCAAGGAGGGTCGCCCGGCGGACTCGCCGTCGGCATACCGGCCCATAGTGTTGCTCGACGAGGTGAGCAAGCTCTTTGAGCGGATTATTTCCGCGCGCCTCGTCGAGCACCTCGAACGGGTCGGGCCGGGGTTGAGCGACCGACAGTTCGGTTTCCGCCGGGGCCGGTCGACGGTCGACGCCATCGCGCGGGTGAGGGACCTCTCGGAGGAGGCAGTGTCCCGGGGAGAGGTTGTTCTGGCGGTGTCCCTAGACATCGCCAACGCTTTCAACACCCTCCCCTGGGGCTGTGTTCGGGCGGCGCTGCAATACCACGGCGTGCCCGAATACCTGCGTCGTATCCTCTGCGACTACTTCTCCGAGAGGGAAGTGGTGTACCCGACGCGCGACGGGTTGGGCCGCCGGGTAGTGACGTGCGGTGTTCCACAGGGATCGGTTCTTGGGCCGCTCCTGTGGAACATCGGTTACGACTGGGTGCTGCGGGGCGCCAATCTACGGGGGGTCGACGTAACTTGTTACGCCGACGATACCCTCGTGACGTCCTGCGGCACCACGTACCGAGAGGCGGCCCTCTTGGCGACGGCCGGAGTGGCCCAAGTGGTGGCCCGAATCCGCCGGCTGGGGCTGGAGGTGGCGCTGGAGAAGTCGGAGGCTCTTTGTTTCCACGGAGCCCGACGCGCCCCTCCCGCAGGATCCCAGCTGGTGGTCGGCGGCGTTTCCATCGCTGTCGAGTCGACGATGCGGTACCTAGGCCTCGTCCTCGACAGCAGATGGAACTTCCGAGAGCACTTCCGGCGACTGGTCCCCAGGTTGTTGCGAGCGGCCGGCGCTTTGAGCTGGCTGCTGCCGAACCTGGGTGGACCGTCGGTCGCGTGCCGCCGGTTGTACGCCGGGGTGGTGCGGTCGATGGCCCTGTATGGGGCCCCGATCTGGGCGGACACCCTGATTGCCCCGAACAGGACCCTCCTGCGCCAAGCGCAACGGGTCATGGCAATCAGGGTGGTGAGAGGGTACCGCACCATCTCGTGCGAGGCGGCGTGCGTCCTAGCCGGGACCCCACCGTGGGACCTGGACGCGGAGGTGCTCTCGGCAGTGTACTGGCGCCGCAGCGCAGCAGCACAAGCCGAGGAGACGGAACCAGAGCCGGGGGAGGCCGGGCGGCAGGGGCGACTCGACCGCCAGGTCCTCCTCCGGAAATGGAAGGAAAGGCTGGCGGAGCCGACCGCCGGCAGAAGAACGGTGGAGGCGATTCGGCCCGTCCTAGAGGATTGGGTCGATCGCCGCCACGGGGCCCTCACCTTCCGCGCTGTGCAGATCCTGACGGGGCACGGTTGCTTCGGCAGGTACCTGTGCAGCGTGGCGGGTCGAGAGCCGACCAGCGTGTGCCACGCCTGTGGGTGTCCGGAGGACACGGCGGAGCACACGCTGGTAGAATGCCCCGCATGGGACGAGCCGCGGGCGATGCTCGCCGCGGCTATAGGGGACGACCTGTCGCTGCCGGGCGTAGTGAAAGCCATGGTCGGCAGCGACAGAGCGTGGAAGGCGGTACTCCGATTCTGCGACACAGTCATGTCGCAGAAGGAGGCGGCGGAGCGGGCGAGGGAAGACGACCCTCTGTCGACCCCGCTCCGCCGAAAGAGGGTGGGGCGCAGGCGCCTCGCGCATGAGCGCCGCCTTCCCCCATAACGTGGGTCTCCGGGCGGTGGTACCGGGGGGTACCATCGCCCTGCAGGAGGAGAGACCCCCGTGACGGCTGGCGTGTCAGTGTTCCGACACGCCAGGTTGACTGGTGAGTGGCGCTCCAAGTGAGCGCCCCCCAAGATGGGCCCCGAGTCCCGGGCAGCCGTCGGCGGAGCAGCGGAAGTATGCGTAAGCGTTCCCGCAGCTCCGCCGGAAGACGGTGAGGAGGAACACCGCTGGTTTTTAGCCGGTAAGAGTCCGGCATAACCCGACAGCGCCCCCGCGTCTGTCGGGTATCCATGATGGATTTTCCAGCGACATCAAAAAAAAAAAAAAAAAAAAAAAGGTTAGGTTAGGTTAGGTTAGGTTAGGTTAGGTTAGGTTAGGTTAGGTTAGGTTAGGTTAGGTTAGGTTAGGTTAGGTTAGGTTAGGTTAGGTTAGGTTCCCCCCCGGGGGCCGCCACCTTGTCGTGGTGGGGGGGCTTGCGTGTCCCGATGATCTCCAAGGCTATGCCGTACAGGGCTTCCCATAACGGACAGGCTTGGAAGGAGGGGCCAGACCAAGAGCGGCTCACAGTTGGTATCTCTCTGCGGATGAGACCAACGGGTGGGGTCTCTCCACGTGTCCCTCTGACTTATCAGAGGGCACAGTGGATGAGACCAGGGTGGGAAGGACCCTTGAGGTTCACCCACCCAAAGGCGGGGGCGACGGGCTGTCGGTCACGGCAGCATGGCTTAGGCCACCGTCGGCCCAACTCGCTCCCTGACCCGTAGGCCTCAGGGGTGAGGGCCGCCACTTCGGTGGGGGCCGCGAGGAAGAAAACCTCTCTAAAAAATTACCCAAAGTTGGGGTCTCTCCACGCGTCCCTCTGCTCAAGCAGAGGGTAGTGCGGATGAGACCATGGGGTGGGGTCTCTCCACGTGTCCCTCTGCTTTAGCGGAGGGCACTGTGGATGAGACCATGTGGTGGGGTCTCTCCACGTATCCCTCTGCCCAGGCAGAGGATAGTGTGGATGAGACCACGTGGTGGGGTCTCTCCACGTGTCCCTCTGCTTTAGCAGAGGACGCTGTGGACGGGACCAGGGTGGGATAGACCCATGTGGTTTACCCACCCCAAGGCTGGGGCGACGGGCTGTCGGTCGCTAGACTGGCAGCAGGGCTTAGGCCACCGTCGGCCAACTCGCTCCCTGACCCGTAGGCGTCAGGGGTGAGGGCCGCCACTTCGGTGGGGGCCGCGAGGAAGACAACCTCATCAAAAATTACCCAAATCCTAAGGTTCGACTTCGCCGATGGGATGTATGGTTGGGGGGAACCCAATCCCGAGGAGTAGGGGATCTCACCCCGCGCATAAAAAGAAAAACCATGGAAAGTCTGCATAACGAAAAACGACCCCAGGAGGGTACCGGCATCTCCGATGCCGGAGAACCCCTCACCGAGCCCACTTTGGGTAAGGTCTGCCCCGCGTATCTGGGGGGGGCACATGCTTTCCAAACACCCGACGACAACAACGCACGAAACATGGACACCGAATTGCACACGGATAGGACGACGAATGACGAGGAGACCCAGGAGATCGCGGCGGAGGAGTCTGACTCCTCGGACGTGACCCTGGTGTCGGTGTCGTCCGGTGACGACACGGCGGGACGCTTCTGGCGCAGTGCGCGGAAGCGGCCCCTGAAAGGGGACGAGGTGGAGGCATCGGAGATGGTCGAGCTTTCTAAAAAGAAAGCTCCCACTCCGGTGCCTGCAAGACGCGGGAGAGGGCGACCGCCCACGACCGGCGAGTACGTCGGCCTAGCCAAGGCGAAGCTGGCGTACTTGAAGGTCCAAAGGGAGGAGGAGAAGCTCCAGGCAGAGAGGGAGGTGGCCGAGATGGCCCGAGACCTCCGATCTCGGTCTCGATCTCGGTCGAGATGTCGTCTGTCCGACTCGTCGTCGCAGTCGCGCGGCGAAGACGGACCGACGACCCTGGAGCTTCGGAAAAAGGCGGAGGACAGCGTGCTCCTCATTCAGGCTGTCGCGACGAAGTCGCGCAACCTGAAGGGCACGCTGCAGAGGGACCTCAAGGAGGCCTCTGCAAGTCTGTTGGAGGTGGTGGCGGAGCTCGCAGGGCGCTCCGCTACTGACGAGACGTCTCGGCTCGAAAGGGCCAATGCTCGCCTGCAAAGCGAGGTCGCCGAACTCCGCAAGGAGATGGCGGAATTGCGGGCGAGCCTCGTTCGGCCTGCCGAGCCGAGTGGAGCCGATCTCGACGACTCCGCCTCGCTGAAGCGTTCTATCATGGTGGAAGTGGGGACCATGGTGAACGCAAGGCTCGAGGCACTCGAGATGCGGCTCCCTCCCGAGCCACGCCTCCAGCCGCCTTTGGCCGCCGACAGGGCAAGGGCTCAGGCTGCGCCTCCCGCTCCCAAGCCGCGCCTCCGGCCGCCTTTGGCCGCTGACGCGACAAGGGCTGAGGCTGCGCCTCCCGCTCCCGCTCCCGCGGTCGGGAAGAAGGGGAAAGCGCCTCCCGCTCCCGCTCCCGCGGCCGGGAAGAAGGGGAAAACGCCTCCCAAGTCATACTTGGAGGTGGCAGCGCCGACCCCTGGCGCTCCGAAGCCCCCGACGGCGGCCGAGCAGTGGAGCACGGCTGCCAAGCGGGGCAAGCGGAGCAAGAGGGGAAGGAAAAAGGGCAGCGCACCGGCGGACAAGCCCCCGTCCAAGAGGAACCCGGCGGCGAAGCTCCGCGCCCCGCGCTCGGCTGCGGTGTCTATCACCATCCAGCCGGGCGCCACGGTGGAGGGCAAGGAGCTGTCGTACAAGGACGTGCTCGACGGTGCGAAGCGGAGGATCGACCTCGAAGGCTTAGGCCTGAAGGGTCTCCGATTCCGCACCGCCGTGACGGGGGCTCGCATGCTCGAGATCCCCGGGGCTGACAGCGGCGGGAAGGCTGACCTGCTGGCGGGCAAGCTGCGGGAGATCCTTCCCGCGGAGCTGGTCCGCGTCTCCAGGCCCGTGAAGTGCGCAGACCTGCGCATTAGCGAGCTGGACGACGCGGTGTCCCCGGAGGAGGTGGCGGCCGCGGTGGCCCGCTACGGGGAATGCCCCCCCGAGCAGGTCAAGTGCGGGGAGATCCGCCGCTTCTCCTCGGACAGCCCCGGCACGGCGTGGGTGCGCTGCCCTGTTTCGGCGGCCAAGAAGGTCGCCTCCGGCGGGCGGCTTCTGGTGGGGTGGGTGTCGGCCCGGGTCAGGCTCCTTGAGGCCAGACCCCTGCGGTGCTACCGGTGCCTCGATTCGGGGCACGTACGGAGCAAATGCACCGCCGAGGTGGACCGCAGCGATGCCTGCTATCGCTGCGGTCAACCGGGCCACAAGGCGGCTGGCTGCTCCGCTGCCCCGCACTGCCCGCTGTGCGAGGCGAGGCAGAAGCCAGCGGACCACAGAGCGGGAAGCGGAGCATGTGCCGCTTCCGCCCCCGCCAAGTCCCCCGCCGGAAAGAAGAAGAAGAAGAAGAAGCCCGCCGGGAAAGGCCCAACAGCCCACCCCCGACCGGCCCGCCCGTCCGCCGCTGACGTGGAACGCGCAGAGAGGGTTGCAGACATGGTCGTAGATTAAGTATGGCCATGTCTGTCCTTCAGGCGAACCTCAACCACTCGGCCAGAGCTCAGGACCTCTTGTACCAGAGCCTGGCCGAGTGGTCGATCCAGGTAGCGGTGGTGGCGGAGCCTTACCTCGTCCCCGCCAGGGACAACTGGGTTGGTGACCGGGAGGACACGGTGGCGATCGTCGCGCAGACGGCCGCCGGCTCCCCGCCCTTCGACAAATCGTCGAAGGGCCATGGATGCGTCGCGGTCACCCTTATGGGCGTGACGATCGTCGGCGTGTACTTCTCGCCGAACCGGAGCCTGGCCGAATTCGAGCAATTCCTGCTCGAGGTCGGTGCTCTGGTCGGCCAGAGTCACCCAATCCCAGTGCTGGTCGCCGGGGACTTCAACGCCAAGTCGACGGCTTGGGGTTCCCCGGCCACCGATGCGCGGGGCGAGGTACTGGAGGAGTGGGCTGCCACGTCGGGCTTAGTCCTTCTAAACCGGGGGTCGGTTGACACGTGCGTGCGACACAACGGGGGTTCCATCGTGGACCTCACGTTCGCGACCCCGTGTCTTGCGCGCCGTGTCCGAGACTGGAGGGTGCTCGTGGAGGCGGAGACGCTCTCGGATCACCGGTATATCCGGTTCGAGGTCTCCGCCAACTCTGGAGCTCCCCAGGGCCGGCCCCCGCGTGGGGATGGACCGCGCTGGGCCCTCAAGACCATGGACGGGGACGTCATCATCGAGGCGTCCATCGTCCAGGCCTGGCTACCGGCGCCGGGGGGCCCGGCGGCCGACGTGGACGGGCGAGCGGAGCGGTTGAGCGAGTCAATGGCGCAGGTGTGCGACGCCGGTATGTCGCGCGCCAGACCGCTCCCGCCCCGCAGATGGGTGTACTGGTGGTCGGCGGACCTGCGCCGGCTTCGCGAAGCGTGCGTAGCGGCCAGACGCCAGTACACCCATTACAGAAGGCGGCGAAGGCGGGTGGCCGCCGAGGAAAGCCGCCTCTACGCCGCGTACAGGGAGAGATGCATCTCTCTGCAGATCGCCATACGGGAGGCAAAAGCCGAGTCGTGGGGAGAGTGGCTGGAGACTCTGAATAGGGATCCCTGGGGGCGCCCGTACAAGACGGTGCGTGGTCACCTGCGCCCCTGGGCCCCTCCGCTCACTCAGAGTCTCCAACCAGAGGTGGTCGCCAACATCGTCGCCACTCTCTTCCCAGAGAGGGCCGACTCGGCGCCGCCGCCCGTGGCGGCTGCATCGTCGGAGAGCTCGAACGCCCCGATACCCGAGGTGTCTCAGGCGGAGCTGGAGGCTGCGGTGGAGCGGCTCCGCGCCAAAAGCACGGCACCGGGCCCCGACGGGGTGCCCGGTAGGGTGTGGGCGCTAGCCTTGAAGGCCCTCGGGCCCCGGGTTGTCGAGCTCTTCGACGCCTGTATGCGGCTAGGCCGCTTTCCTAGAAAGTGGAAGGTCGGCAGGCTCGTGCTGCTGCGCAAGGAGGGTCGCCCGGCGGACTCGCCGTCGGCATACCGGCCCGTAGTGTTGCTCGACGAGGTGAGCAAGCTCTTCGAGCGGATTATTTCCGCGCGCCTCGTCGAGCACCTCGAACGGGTCGGGCCGGGGTTGAGTGACCGACAGTTCGGTTTCCGCCGGGGCCGGTCGACGGTCGACGCCATCGCGCGGGTGAGGGACCTCTCGGAGGAGGCAGTGTCCCGGGGAGAGGTTGTTCTGGCGGTGTCTTTAGACATCGCCAACGCTTTCAACACCCTCCCCTGGGGCTGTGTTCGGGCGGCGCTGCAACACCATGGCGTGCCCGAATACCTGCGTCGTCTTCTCTGCGACTACTTCTCCGAGAGGGAAGTGGTGTACCCGACGCGCGACGGGTTGGGCCGCCGGGTAATGACGTGCGGTGTTCCGCAGGGATCGGTTCTCGGGCCGCTCCTGTGGAACATCGGCTACGACTGGGTGCTGCGGGGCGCCAATCTCCGAGGCGTCGACGTAACTTGTTACGCCGACGATACCCTCGTGACGTCCTGCGGCACCACGTACCGAGAGGCGGCCCTCTTGGCGACGGCCGGAGTGGCCCAAGTGGTGGCCCGAATCCGCCGGCTGGGGCTGGAGGTGGCGCTGGAGAAGTCGGAGGCTCTGTGTTTCCACGGAGCCCGACGCGCCCCTCCCGCAGGATCCCAGCTGGTGGTCGGCGGCGTCTCCATCGCTGTCGAGTCGACGATGCGGTACCTAGGCCTCGTCCTCGACAGCAGGTGGAACTTCCGAGAGCACTTCCGGCGACTGGTCCCCAGGTTGTTGCGAGCGGCCGGCGCTTTGAGCTGGCTGCTGCCGAACCTGGGCGGACCGTCGGTCGCGTGCCGCCGGTTGTACGCCGGGGTGGTGCGGTCGATGGCCCTGTATGGGGCCCCGATCTGGGCGGACACCCTGATTGCCCAGAACCGGACCCTCCTGCGCCAAGCGCAACGGGTCATGGCAATCAGGGTGGTGAGAGGGTACCGCACCATCTCGTGCGGGGCGGCATGCGTCCTGGCCGGGACCCCACCGTGGGACCTGGACGCGGAGGTGCTCTCGGCAGTGTACTGGCGCCGCAGCGCAGCAGCACGAGCCGAGGAGACGGAACCAGAGCCGGGGGAGGCCGGGCGGCAGGGGCGACTCGACCGCCAGGTCCTCCTCCGGAAATGGAAGGAGAGGCTGGCGGAGCCGACCGCCGGCAGAAGGACGGTGGAGGCGATTCGGCCCGTCCTAGAGGATTGGGTCGATCGCCGCCACGGGGCCCTCACCTTCCGCGCTGTGCAGATCCTGACGGGGCACGGTTGCTTCGGCAGGTACCTGTGCAGCGTGGCGGGTCGAGAGCCGACCAGCGTGTGCCACGCCTGTGGGTGTCCGGAGGACACGGCAGAGCACACGCTGGTGGAATGCCCCGCATGGGACGAGCCGCGGGCGATGCTTGCCGCGGCTATAGGGGACGACCTGTCGCTGCCGGGCGTAGTGAAAGCCATGGTCGGCAGCGACAGCGCGTGGAAGGCGGTACTCCGATTCTGCGACACAGTTATGTCGCAGAAGGAGGCGGCGGAGCGGGTGAGGGAAGACGACCCTCTGTCGACCCCGCTCCGCCGGAAGAGAGTGGGGCGCAGGCGCCTCGCGCATGAGCGCCGCCTTCCCCCATAACGCGGGTCTCCGGGCGGTGGTACCGGGGGGTACCATCGCCCTGCAGGAGGAGAGACCCCCGTGACGGCTGGCGTGTCAGTGTTCCGACACGCCAGGTTGACTGGTGAGTGGCGCTCCAAGTGAGCGCCCCCCAAGATGGGCCCCGAGTCCCGGGCAGCCGTCGGCGGAGCAGCGGAAGTATGCGTAAGCGTTCCCGCAGCTCCGCCGGATGACGGTGAGGAGGAACACCGCTGGTTTTTAGCCGGTAAGAGTCCGGCATAACCCGACAGCGCCCCCGCGTCTGTCGGGTATCCATGATGGATTTTCCAGCGACATCAAAAAAAAAAAAAAAAAAAAAAAAACAGATAAGATAAGATAAGATAAGATAAGGTTAGGTTAGGTTAGGTTAGGTTAGGTTAGGTTAGGTTAGGTTAGGTTAGGTTAGGTTAGGTTAGGTTAGGTTAGGTTAGGTTAGGTTAGGTTAGGTTAGGTTAGGTTAGGTTAGGTTAGGTTAGGTTAGGTTAGGTTAGGTTAGGTTAGGTTAGGTTAGGTTAGGTTAGGTTAGGTTAGGTTAGGTTAGGTTAGGTTAGGTTAGGTTAGGTTAGGTTAGGTTAGGTTAGGTTAGGTTAGGTTAGGTTAGGTTAGGTTAGGTTAGGTTAGGTTAGGTTAGGTTAGGTTAGGTTAGGTTAGGTTAGGTTAGGTTAGGTTAGGTTAGGTTAGGTTAGGTTAGGTTAGGTTAGGTTAGGTTAGGTTAGGTTAGGTTAGGTTAGGTTAGGTTAGGTTAGGTTAGGTTAGGTTAGGTTAGGTTAGGTTAGGTTAGGTTAGGTTAGGTTAGGTTAGGTTAGGTTAGGTTAGGTTAGGTTAGGTTAGGTTAGGTTAGGTTAGGTTAGGTTAGGTTAGGTTAGGTTAGGTTAGGTTAGGTTAGGTTAGGTTAGGTTAGGTTAGGTTAGGTTAGGTTAGGTTAGGTTAGGTTAGGTTAGGTTAGGTTAGGTTAGGTTAGGTTAGGTTAGGTTAGGTTAGGTTAGGTTAGGTTAGGTTAGGTTAGGTTAGGTTAGGTTAGGTTAGGTTAGGTTAGGTTAGGTTAGGTTAGGTTAGGTTAGGTTAGGTTAGGTTAGGTTAGGTTAGGTTAGGTTAGGTTAGGTTAGGTTAGGTTAGGTTAGGTTAGGTTAGGTTAGGTTAGGTTAGGTTAGGTTAGGTTAGGTTAGGTTAGGTTAGGTTAGGTTAGGTTAGGTTAGGTTAGGTTAGGTTAGGTTAGGTTAGGTTAGGTTAGGTTAGGTTAGGTTAGGTTAGGTTAGGTTAGGTTAGGTTAGGTTAGGTTAGGTTAGGTTAGGTTAGGTTAGGTTAGGTTAGGTTAGGTTAGGTTAGGTTAGGTTAGGTTAGGTTAGGTTAGGTTAGGTTAGGTTAGGTTAGGTTAGGTTAGGTTAGGTTAGGTTAGGTTAGGTTAGGTTAGGTTAGGTTAGGTTAGGTTAGGTTAGGTTAGGTTAGGTTAGGTTAGGTTAGGTTAGGTTAGGTTAGGTTAGGTTAGGTTAGGTTAGGTTAGGTTAGGTTAGGTTAGGTTAGGTTAGGTTAGGTTAGGTTAGGTTAGGTTAGGTTAGGTTAGGTTAGGTTAGGTTAGGTTAGGTTAGGTTAGGTTAGGTTAGGTTAGGTTAGGTTAGGTTAGGTTAGGTTAGGTTAGGTTAGGTTAGGTTAGGTTAGGTTAGGTTAGGTTAGGTTAGGTTAGGTTAGGTTAGGTTAGGTTAGGTTAGGTTAGGTTAGGTTAGGTTAGGTTAGGTTAGGTTAGGTTAGGTTAGGTTAGGTTAGGTTAGGTTAGGTTAGGTTAGGTTAGGTTAGGTTAGGTTAGGTTAGGTTAGGTTAGGTTAGGTTAGGTTAGGTTAGGTTAGGTTAGGTTAGGTTAGGTTAGGTTAGGTTAGGTTAGGTTAGGTTAGGTTAGGTTAGGTTAGGTTAGGTTAGGTTAGGTTAGGTTAGGTTAGGTTAGGTTAGGTTAGGTTAGGTTAGGTTAGGTTAGGTTAGGTTAGGTTAGGTTAGGTTAGGTTAGGTTAGGTTAGGTTAGGTTAGGTTAGGTTAGGTTAGGTTAGGTTAGGTTAGGTTAGGTTAGGTTAGGTTAGGTTAGGTTAGGTTAGGTTAGGTTAGGTTAGGTTAGGTTAGGTTAGGTTAGGTTAGGTTAGGTTAGGTTAGGTTAGGTTAGGTTAGGTTAGGTTAGGTTAGGTTAGGTTAGGTTGGGTTAGGTTAGGTTAGGTTAGGTTAGGTTAGGTTAGGTTAGGTTAGGTTAGGTTAGGTTAGGTTAGGTTAGGTTAGGTTAGGTTAGGTTAGGTTAGGTTAGGTTAGGTTAGGTTAGGTTAGGTTAGGTTAGGTTAGGTTAGGTTAGGTTAGGTTAGGTTAGGTTAGGTTAGGTTAGGTTAGGTTAGGTTAGGTTAGGTTAGGTTAGGTTAGGTTAGGTTAGGTTAGGTTAGGTTAGGTTAGGTTAGGTTAGGTTAGGTTAGGTTAGGTTAGGTTAGGTTAGGTTAGGTTAGGTTAGGTTAGGTTAGGTTAGGTTAGGTTAGGTTAGGTTAGGTTAGGTTAGGTTAGGTTAGGTTAGGTTAGGTTAGGTTAGGTTAGGTTAGGTTAGGTTAGGTTAGGTTAGGTTAGGTTAGGTTAGGTTAGGTTAGGTTAGGTTAGGTTAGGTTAGGTTAGGTTAGGTTAGGTTAGGTTAGGTTAGGTTAGGTTAGGTTAGGTTAGGTTAGGTTAGGTTAGGTTAGGTTAGGTTAGGTTAGGTTAGGTTAGGTTAGGTTAGGTTAGGTTAGGTTAGGTTAGGTTAGGTTAGGTTAGGTTAGGTTAGGTTAGGTTAGGTTAGGTTAGGTTAGGTTAGGTTAGGTTAGGTTAGGTTAGGTTAGGTTAGGTTAGGTTAGGTTAGGTTAGGTTAGGTTAGGTTAGGTTAGGTTAGGTTAGGTTAGGTTAGGTTAGGTTAGGTTAGGTTAGGTTAGGTTAGGTTAGGTTAGGTTAGGTTAGGTTAGGTTAGGTTAGGTTAGGTTAGGTTAGGTTAGGTTAGGTTAGGTTAGGTTAGGTTAGGTTAGGTTAGGTTAGGTTAGGTTAGGTTAGGTTAGGTTAGGTTAGGTTAGGTTAGGTTAGGTTAGGTTAGGTTAGGTTAGGTTAGGTTAGGTTAGGTTAGGTTAGGTTAGGTTAGGTTAGGTTAGGTTAGGTTAGGTTAGGTTAGGTTAGGTTAGGTTAGGTTAGGTTAGGTTAGGTTAGGTTAGGTTAGGTTAGGTTAGGTTAGGTTAGGTTAGGTTAGGTTAGGTTAGGTTAGGTTAGGTTAGGTTAGGTTAGGTTAGGTTAGGTTAGGTTAGGTTAGGTTAGGTTAGGTTAGGTTAGGTTAGGTTAGGTTAGGTTAGGTTAGGTTAGGTTAGGTTAGGTTAGGTTAGGTTAGGTTAGGTTAGGTTAGGTTAGGTTGGTTAGGTTGGTTAGGTTAGGTTAGGTTAGGTTAGGTTAGGTTAGGTTAGGTTAGGTTAGGTTAGGTTAGGTTAGGTTAGGTTAGGTTAGGTTAGGTTAGGTTAGGTTAGGTTAGGTTAGGTTAGGTTAGGTTAGGTTAGGTTAGGTTAGGTTAGGTTAGGTTAGGTTAGGTTAGGTTAGGTTAGGTTAGGTTAGGTTAGGTTAGGTTAGGTTAGGTTAGGTTAGGTTAGGTTAGGTTAGGTTAGGTTAGGTTAGGTTAGGTTAGGTTAGGTTAGGTTAGGTTAGGTTAGGTTAGGTTAGGTTAGGTTAGGTTAGGTTAGGTTAGGTTAGGTTAGGTTAGGTTAGGTTAGGTTAGGTTAGGTTAGGTTAGGTTAGGTTAGGTTAGGTTAGGTTAGGTTAGGTTAGGTTAGGTTAGGTTAGGTTAGGTTAGGTTAGGTTAGGTTAGGTTAGGTTAGGTTAGGTTAGGTTAGGTTAGGTTAGGTTAGGTTAGGTTAGGTTAGGTTAGGTTAGGTTAGGTTAGGTTAGGTTAGGTTAGGTTAGGTTAGGTTAGGTTAGGTTAGGTTAGGTTAGGTTAGGTTAGGTTAGGTTAGGTTAGGTTAGGTTAGGTTAGGTTAGGTTAGGTTAGGTTAGGTTAGGTTAGGTTAGGTTAGGTTAGGTTAGGTTAGGTTAGGTTAGGTTAGGTTAGGTTAGGTTAGGTTAGGTTAGGTTAGGTTAGGTTAGGTTAGGTTAGGTTAGGTTAGGTTAGGTTAGGTTAGGTTAGGTTAGGTTAGGTTAGGTTAGGTTAGGTTAGGTTAGGTTAGGTTAGGTTAGGTTAGGTTAGGTTAGGTTAGGTTAGGTTAGGTTAGGTTAGGTTAGGTTAGGTTAGGTTAGGTTAGGTTAGGTTAGGTTAGGTTAGGTTAGGTTAGGTTAGGTTAGGTTAGGTTAGGTTAGGTTAGGTTAGGTTAGGTTAGGTTAGGTTAGGTTAGGTTAGGTTAGGTTAGGTTAGGTTAGGTTAGGTTAGGTTAGGTTAGGTTAGGTTAGGTTAGGTTAGGTTAGGTTAGGTTAGGTTAGGTTAGGTTAGGTTAGGTTAGGTTAGGTTAGGTTAGGTTAGGTTAGGTTAGGTTAGGTTAGGTTAGGTTAGGTTAGGTTAGGTTAGGTTAGGTTAGGTTAGGTTAGGTTAGGTTAGGTTAGGTTAGGTTAGGTTAGGTTAGGTTAGGTTAGGTTAGGTTAGGTTAGGTTAGGTTAGGTTAGGTTAGGTTAGGTTAGGTTAGGTTAGGTTAGGTTAGGTTAGGTTAGGTTAGGTTAGGTTAGGTTAGGTTAGGTTAGGTTAGGTTAGGTTAGGTTAGGTTAGGTTAGGTTAGGTTAGGTTAGGTTAGGTTAGGTTAGGTTAGGTTAGGTTAGGTTAGGTTAGGTTAGGTTAGGTTAGGTTAGGTTAGGTTAGGTTAGGTTAGGTTAGGTTAGGTTAGGTTAGGTTAGGTTAGGTTAGGTTAGGTTAGGTTAGGTTAGGTTAGGTTAGGTTAGGTTAGGTTAGGTTAGGTTAGGTTAGGTTAGGTTAGGTTAGGTTAGGTTAGGTTAGGTTAGGTTAGGTTAGGTTAGGTTAGGTTAGGTTAGGTTAGGTTAGGTTAGGTTAGGTTAGGTTAGGTTAGGTTAGGTTAGGTTAGGTTAGGTTAGGTTAGGTTAGGTTAGGTTAGGTTAGGTTAGGTTAGGTTAGGTTAGGTTAGGTTAGGTTAGGTTAGGTTAGGTTAGGTTAGGTTAGGTTAGGTTAGGTTAGGTTAGGTTAGGTTAGGTTAGGTTAGGTTAGGTTAGGTTAGGTTAGGTTAGGTTAGGTTAGGTTAGGTTAGGTTAGGTTAGGTTAGGTTAGGTTAGGTTAGGTTAGGTTAGGTTAGGTTAGGTTAGGTTAGGTTAGGTTAGGTTAGGTTAGGTTAGGTTAGGTTAGGTTAGGTTAGGTTAGGTTAGGTTAGGTTAGGTTAGGTTAGGTTAGGTTAGGTTAGGTTAGGTTAGGTTAGGTTAGGTTAGGTTAGGTTAGGTTAGGTTAGGTTAGGTTAGGTTAGGTTAGGTTAGGTTAGGTTAGGTTAGGTTAGGTTAGGTTAGGTTAGGTTAGGTTAGGTTAGGTTAGGTTAGGTTAGGTTAGGTTAGGTTAGGTTAGGTTAGGTTAGGTTAGGTTAGGTTAGGTTAGGTTAGGTTAGGTTAGGTTAGGTTAGGTTAGGTTAGGTTAGGTTAGGTTAGGTTAGGTTAGGTTAGGTTAGGTTAGGTTAGGTTAGGTTAGGTTAGGTTAGGTTAGGTTAGGTTAGGTTAGGTTAGGTTAGGTTAGGTTAGGTTAGGTTAGGTTAGGTTAGGTTAGGTTAGGTTAGGTTAGGTTAGGTTAGGTTAGGTTAGGTTAGGTTAGGTTAGGTTAGGTTAGGTTAGGTTAGGTTAGGTTAGGTTAGGTTAGGTTAGGTTAGGTTAGGTTAGGTTAGGTTAGGTTAGGTTAGGTTAGGTTAGGTTAGGTTAGGTTAGGTTAGGTTAGGTTAGGTTAGGTTAGGTTAGGTTAGGTTAGGTTAGGTTAGGTTAGGTTAGGTTAGGTTAGGTTAGGTTAGGTTAGGTTAGGTTAGGTTAGGTTAGGTTAGGTTAGGTTAGGTTAGGTTAGGTTAGGTTAGGTTAGGTTAGGTTAGGTTAGGTTAGGTTAGGTTAGGTTAGGTTAGGTTAGGTTAGGTTAGGTTAGGTTAGGTTAGGTTAGGTTAGGTTAGGTTAGGTTAGGTTAGGTTAGGTTAGGTTAGGTTAGGTTAGGTTAGGTTAGGTTAGGTTAGGTTAGGTTAGGTTAGGTTAGGTTAGGTTAGGTTAGGTTAGGTTAGGTTAGGTTAGGTTAGGTTAGGTTAGGTTAGGTTAGGTTAGGTTAGGTTAGGTTAGGTTAGGTTAGGTTAGGTTAGGTTAGGTTAGGTTAGGTTAGGTTAGGTTAGGTTAGGTTAGGTTAGGTTAGGTTAGGTTAGGTTAGGTTAGGTTAGGTTAGGTTAGGTTAGGTTAGGTTAGGTTAGGTTAGGTTAGGTTAGGTTAGGTTAGGTTAGGTTAGGTTAGGTTAGGTTAGGTTAGGTTAGGTTAGGTTAGGTTAGGTTAGGTTAGGTTAGGTTAGGTTAGGTTAGGTTAGGTTAGGTTAGGTTAGGTTAGGTTAGGTTAGGTTAGGTTAGGTTAGGTTAGGTTAGGTTAGGTTAGGTTAGGTTAGGTTAGGTTAGGTTAGGTTAGGTTAGGTTAGGTTAGGTTAGGTTAGGTTAGGTTAGGTTAGGTTAGGTTAGGTTAGGTTAGGTTAGGTTAGGTTAGGTTAGGTTAGGTTAGGTTAGGTTAGGTTAGGTTAGGTTAGGTTAGGTTAGGTTAGGTTAGGTTAGGTTAGGTTAGGTTAGGTTAGGTTAGGTTAGGTTAGGTTAGGTTAGGTTAGGTTAGGTTAGGTTAGGTTAGGTTAGGTTAGGTTAGGTTAGGTTAGGTTAGGTTAGGTTAGGTTAGGTTAGGTTAGGTTAGGTTAGGTTAGGTTAGGTTAGGTTAGGTTAGGTTAGGTTAGGTTAGGTTAGGTTAGGTTAGGTTAGGTTAGGTTAGGTTAGGTTAGGTTAGGTTAGGTTAGGTTAGGTTAGGTTAGGTTAGGTTAGGTTAGGTTAGGTTAGGTTAGGTTAGGTTAGGTTAGGTTAGGTTAGGTTAGGTTAGGTTAGGTTAGGTTAGGTTAGGTTAGGTTAGGTTAGGTTAGGTTAGGTTAGGTTAGGTTAGGTTAGGTTAGGTTAGGTTAGGTTAGGTTAGGTTAGGTTAGGTTAGGTTAGGTTAGGTTAGGTTAGGTTAGGTTAGGTTAGGTTAGGTTAGGTTAGGTTAGGTTAGGTTAGGTTAGGTTAGGTTAGGTTAGGTTAGGTTAGGTTAGGTTAGGTTAGGTTAGGTTAGGTTAGGTTAGGTTAGGTTAGGTTAGGTTAGGTTAGGTTAGGTTAGGTTAGGTTAGGTTAGGTTAGGTTAGGTTAGGTTAGGTTAGGTTAGGTTAGGTTAGGTTAGGTTAGGTTAGGTTAGGTTAGGTTAGGTTAGGTTAGGTTAGGTTAGGTTAGGTTAGGTTAGGTTAGGTTAGGTTAGGTTAGGTTAGGTTAGGTTAGGTTAGGTTAGGTTAGGTTAGGTTAGGTTAGGTTAGGTTAGGTTAGGTTAGGTTAGGTTAGGTTAGGTTAGGTTAGGTTAGGTTAGGTTAGGTTAGGTTAGGTTAGGTTAGGTTAGGTTAGGTTAGGTTAGGTTAGGTTAGGTTAGGTTAGGTTAGGTTAGGTTAGGTTAGGTTAGGTTAGGTTAGGTTAGGTTAGGTTAGGTTAGGTTAGGTTAGGTTAGGTTAGGTTAGGTTAGGTTAGGTTAGGTTAGGTTAGGTTAGGTTAGGTTAGGTTAGGTTAGGTTAGGTTAGGTTAGGTTAGGTTAGGTTAGGTTAGGTTAGGTTAGGTTAGGTTAGGTTAGGTTAGGTTAGGTTAGGTTAGGTTAGGTTAGGTTAGGTTAGGTTAGGTTAGGTTAGGTTAGGTTAGGTTAGGTTAGGTTAGGTTAGGTTAGGTTAGGTTAGGTTAGGTTAGGTTAGGTTAGGTTAGGTTAGGTTAGGTTAGGTTAGGTTAGGTTAGGTTAGGTTAGGTTAGGTTAGGTTAGGTTAGGTTAGGTTAGGTTAGGTTAGGTTAGGTTAGGTTAGGTTAGGTTAGGTTAGGTTAGGTTAGGTTAGGTTAGGTTAGGTTAGGTTAGGTTAGGTTAGGTTAGGTTAGGTTAGGTTAGGTTAGGTTAGGTTAGGTTAGGTTAGGTTAGGTTAGGTTAGGTTAGGTTAGGTTAGGTTAGGTTAGGTTAGGTTAGGTTAGGTTAGGTTAGGTTAGGTTAGGTTAGGTTAGGTTAGGTTAGGTTAGGTTAGGTTAGGTTAGGTTAGGTTAGGTTAGGTTAGGTTAGGTTAGGTTAGGTTAGGTTAGGTTAGGTTAGGTTAGGTTAGGTTAGGTTAGGTTAGGTTAGGTTAGGTTAGGTTAGGTTAGGTTAGGTTAGGTTAGGTTAGGTTAGGTTAGGTTAGGTTAGGTTAGGTTAGGTTAGGTTAGGTTAGGTTAGGTTAGGTTAGGTTAGGTTAGGTTAGGTTAGGTTAGGTTAGGTTAGGTTAGGTTAGGTTAGGTTAGGTTAGGTTAGGTTAGGTTAGGTTAGGTTAGGTTAGGTTAGGTTAGGTTAGGTTAGGTTAGGTTAGGTTAGGTTAGGTTAGGTTAGGTTAGGTTAGGTTAGGTTAGGTTAGGTTAGGTTAGGTTAGGTTAGGTTAGGTTAGGTTAGGTTAGGTTAGGTTAGGTTAGGTTAGGTTAGGTTAGGTTAGGTTAGGTTAGGTTAGGTTAGGTTAGGTTAGGTTAGGTTAGGTTAGGTTAGGTTAGGTTAGGTTAGGTTAGGTTAGGTTAGGTTAGGTTAGGTTAGGTTAGGTTAGGTTAGGTTAGGTTAGGTTAGGTTAGGTTAGGTTAGGTTAGGTTAGGTTAGGTTAGGTTAGGTTAGGTTAGGTTAGGTTAGGTTAGGTTAGGTTAGGTTAGGTTAGGTTAGGTTAGGTTAGGTTAGGTTAGGTTAGGTTAGGTTAGGTTAGGTTAGGTTAGGTTAGGTTAGGTTAGGTTAGGTTAGGTTAGGTTAGGTTAGGTTAGGTTAGGTTAGGTTAGGTTAGGTTAGGTTAGGTTAGGTTAGGTTAGGTTAGGTTAGGTTAGGTTAGGTTAGGTTAGGTTAGGTTAGGTTAGGTTAGGTTAGGTTAGGTTAGGTTAGGTTAGGTTAGGTTAGGTTAGGTTAGGTTAGGTTAGGTTAGGTTAGGTTAGGTTAGGTTAGGTTAGGTTAGGTTAGGTTAGGTTAGGTTAGGTTAGGTTAGGTTAGGTTAGGTTAGGTTAGGTTAGGTTAGGTTAGGTTAGGTTAGGTTAGGTTAGGTTAGGTTAGGTTAGGTTAGGTTAGGTTAGGTTAGGTTAGGTTAGGTTAGGTTAGGTTAGGTTAGGTTAGGTTAGGTTAGGTTAGGTTAGGTTAGGTTAGGTTAGGTTAGGTTAGGTTAGGTTAGGTTAGGTTAGGTTAGGTTAGGTTAGGTTAGGTTAGGTTAGGTTAGGTTAGGTTAGGTTAGGTTAGGTTAGGTTAGGTTAGGTTAGGTTAGGTTAGGTTAGGTTAGGTTAGGTTAGGTTAGGTTAGGTTAGGTTAGGTTAGGTTAGGTTAGGTTAGGTTAGGTTAGGTTAGGTTAGGTTAGGTTAGGTTAGGTTAGGTTAGGTTAGGTTAGGTTAGGTTAGGTTAGGTTAGGTTAGGTTAGGTTAGGTTAGGTTAGGTTAGGTTAGGTTAGGTTAGGTTAGGTTAGGTTAGGTTAGGTTAGGTTAGGTTAGGTTAGGTTAGGTTAGGTTAGGTTAGGTTAGGTTAGGTTAGGTTAGGTTAGGTTAGGTTAGGTTAGGTTAGGTTAGGTTAGGTTAGGTTAGGTTAGGTTAGGTTAGGTTAGGTTAGGTTAGGTTAGGTTAGGTTAGGTTAGGTTAGGTTAGGTTAGGTTAGGTTAGGTTAGGTTAGGTTAGGTTAGGTTAGGTTAGGTTAGGTTAGGTTAGGTTAGGTTAGGTTAGGTTAGGTTAGGTTAGGTTAGGTTAGGTTAGGTTAGGTTAGGTTAGGTTAGGTTAGGTTAGGTTAGGTTAGGTTAGGTTAGGTTAGGTTAGGTTAGGTTAGGTTAGGTTAGGTTAGGTTAGGTTAGGTTAGGTTAGGTTAGGTTAGGTTAGGTTAGGTTAGGTTAGGTTAGGTTAGGTTAGGTTAGGTTAGGTTAGGTTAGGTTAGGTTAGGTTAGGTTAGGTTAGGTTAGGTTAGGTTAGGTTAGGTTAGGTTAGGTTAGGTTAGGTTAGGTTAGGTTAGGTTAGGTTAGGTTAGGTTAGGTTAGGTTAGGTTAGGTTAGGTTAGGTTAGGTTAGGTTAGGTTAGGTTAGGTTAGGTTAGGTTAGGTTAGGTTAGGTTAGGTTAGGTTAGGTTAGGTTAGGTTAGGTTAGGTTAGGTTAGGTTAGGTTAGGTTAGGTTAGGTTAGGTTAGGTTAGGTTAGGTTAGGTTAGGTTAGGTTAGGTTAGGTTAGGTTAGGTTAGGTTAGGTTAGGTTAGGTTAGGTTAGGTTAGGTTAGGTTAGGTTAGGTTAGGTTAGGTTAGGTTAGGTTAGGTTAGGTTAGGTTAGGTTAGGTTAGGTTAGGTTAGGTTAGGTTAGGTTAGGTTAGGTTAGGTTAGGTTAGGTTAGGTTAGGTTAGGTTAGGTTAGGTTAGGTTAGGTTAGGTTAGGTTAGGTTAGGTTAGGTTAGGTTAGGTTAGGTTAGGTTAGGTTAGGTTAGGTTAGGTTAGGTTAGGTTAGGTTAGGTTAGGTTAGGTTAGGTTAGGTTAGGTTAGGTTAGGTTAGGTTAGGTTAGGTTAGGTTAGGTTAGGTTAGGTTAGGTTAGGTTAGGTTAGGTTAGGTTAGGTTAGGTTAGGTTAGGTTAGGTTAGGTTAGGTTAGGTTAGGTTAGGTTAGGTTAGGTTAGGTTAGGTTAGGTTAGGTTAGGTTAGGTTAGGTTAGGTTAGGTTAGGTTAGGTTAGGTTAGGTTAGGTTAGGTTAGGTTAGGTTAGGTTAGGTTAGGTTAGGTTAGGTTAGGTTAGGTTAGGTTAGGTTAGGTTAGGTTAGGTTAGGTTAGGTTAGGTTAGGTTAGGTTAGGTTAGGTTAGGTTAGGTTAGGTTAGGTTAGGTTAGGTTAGGTTAGGTTAGGTTAGGTTAGGTTAGGTTAGGTTAGGTTAGGTTAGGTTAGGTTAGGTTAGGTTAGGTTAGGTTAGGTTAGGTTAGGTTAGGTTAGGTTAGGTTAGGTTAGGTTAGGTTAGGTTAGGTTAGGTTAGGTTAGGTTAGGTTAGGTTAGGTTAGGTTAGGTTAGGTTAGGTTAGGTTAGGTTAGGTTAGGTTAGGTTAGGTTAGGTTAGGTTAGGTTAGGTTAGGTTAGGTTAGGTTAGGTTAGGTTAGGTTAGGTTAGGTTAGGTTAGGTTAGGTTAGGTTAGGTTAGGTTAGGTTAGGTTAGGTTAGGTTAGGTTAGGTTAGGTTAGGTTAGGTTAGGTTAGGTTAGGTTAGGTTAGGTTAGGTTAGGTTAGGTTAGGTTAGGTTAGGTTAGGTTAGGTTAGGTTAGGTTAGGTTAGGTTAGGTTAGGTTAGGTTAGGTTAGGTTAGGTTAGGTTAGGTTAGGTTAGGTTAGGTTAGGTTAGGTTAGGTTAGGTTAGGTTAGGTTAGGTTAGGTTAGGTTAGGTTAGGTTAGGTTAGGTTAGGTTAGGTTAGGTTAGGTTAGGTTAGGTTAGGTTAGGTTAGGTTAGGTTAGGTTAGGTTAGGTTAGGTTAGGTTAGGTTAGGTTAGGTTAGGTTAGGTTAGGTTAGGTTAGGTTAGGTTAGGTTAGGTTAGGTTAGGTTAGGTTAGGTTAGGTTAGGTTAGGTTAGGTTAGGTTAGGTTAGGTTAGGTTAGGTTAGGTTAGGTTAGGTTAGGTTAGGTTAGGTTAGGTTAGGTTAGGTTAGGTTAGGTTAGGTTAGGTTAGGTTAGGTTAGGTTAGGTTAGGTTAGGTTAGGTTAGGTTAGGTTAGGTTAGGTTAGGTTAGGTTAGGTTAGGTTAGGTTAGGTTAGGTTAGGTTAGGTTAGGTTAGGTTAGGTTAGGTTAGGTTAGGTTAGGTTAGGTTAGGTTAGGTTAGGTTAGGTTAGGTTAGGTTAGGTTAGGTTAGGTTAGGTTAGGTTAGGTTAGGTTAGGTTAGGTTAGGTTAGGTTAGGTTAGGTTAGGTTAGGTTAGGTTAGGTTAGGTTAGGTTAGGTTAGGTTAGGTTAGGTTAGGTTAGGTTAGGTTAGGTTAGGTTAGGTTAGGTTAGGTTAGGTTAGGTTAGGTTGGGTTAGGTTAGGTTAGGTTAGGTTAGGTTAGGTTAGGTTAGGTTAGGTTAGGTTAGGTTAGGTTAGGTTAGGTTAGGTTAGGTTAGGTTAGGTTAGGTTAGGTTAGGTTAGGTTAGGTTAGGTTAGGTTAGGTTAGGTTAGGTTAGGTTAGGTTAGGTTAGGTTAGGTTAGGTTAGGTTAGGTTAGGTTAGGTTAGGTTAGGTTAGGTTAGGTTAGGTTAGGTTAGGTTAGGTTAGGTTAGGTTAGGTTAGGTTAGGTTAGGTTAGGTTAGGTTAGGTTAGGTTAGGTTAGGTTAGGTTAGGTTAGGTTAGGTTAGGTTAGGTTAGGTTAGGTTAGGTTAGGTTAGGTTAGGTTAGGTTAGGTTAGGTTAGGTTAGGTTAGGTTAGGTTAGGTTAGGTTAGGTTAGGTTAGGTTAGGTTAGGTTAGGTTAGGTTAGGTTAGGTTAGGTTAGGTTAGGTTAGGTTAGGTTAGGTTAGGTTAGGTTAGGTTAGGTTAGGTTAGGTTAGGTTAGGTTAGGTTAGGTTAGGTTAGGTTAGGTTAGGTTAGGTTAGGTTAGGTTAGGTTAGGTTAGGT